>JARHVA010000158.1:2785000-2807500 GCA_037957365.1 Torreya grandis
GAAATTGGCCCCAAACAGGGTGGATTAACTTAACTAGAATGGGCCAAAAGAGGGTGGTCTTGTTCTAGTTCAATATAATTATCTTGGCTTGGCCTAGCCCCAAATATGGTAGAATTGACTAGAAATAAGGTAGAATTGGACTATATTAGAATTGCCCCAAGTAGGGCAAAATTAGATTAGATTGGAATTGCCCCAAATAGGGTAGATTGGCTTATATATGATTCAAATGAAAGAAAGGATGAATAAAATGAATTCATCATTTTTAGCTAATAGGTGTGGGAGATTAAATGAAAATATAAAATATGGTTTGAATATGGCATGTATTTGATTTAGGGTCATTGGATTTGGTCAAAATATACCCAATTTGGAACTAGAACTAGATTGTGGTTCAAGATAAACATGATTGGATTGGAATGGTTTGGTACATGGTTCAATATGACCCTAATTTGGCTTGTAATGGCTTGGTAAATGGTTCAAGATAAACATGACATGACATGGAATTGTTTTGGGATGTGGTTCAAGATGAACTAGATTTTGTTTGGTTGAAATGGTACATGATTCAAGACAAACCAAATTTGGCTTTGATTGGCTTATAAAATGAATAGGGTCAAATGTGACCCATTATGAACAATCGATTCCAAAATAGATTTGGGTCCAAATGGACCTGATTTGAATGATTTTAAATTGGATAGTATAATAGTACCATGTGAATAGTGTAACAGTATAATCGGCCAACATAACGTTAAAATGGGATAAAAATGGCCCAAAAATTGGGCAAAGTAATGCCTCATCTTGTAAATGTAATGTGGAAATGTTTTGGACTTTGGTTTTGGACTTGACTTATGTTGGATTTGGTTTTAACAGGCTTTTGACATAACAATCAAGCATCACCACACAAGTATCACAAAGCTATTTTAAGAACTGATGTAAGTTTGCATCACATCCACTAAACATTCAATATATTCACATTTGAAATGATTAAAAGTTTAAAGATTCATTAAATAATTAAATACAACTATGGTGGTGTTTTAATCCCACCCTTCTTCCAAAGGTTGGTATGTGTAAGGTAATCTTTAGGGGTTGTTACCTTTGCACCCATACATTAGTAAATTTTTTATAGCAAAATAGGTTCTTATGAAGCAATCCGTAAATCAAGATATTCATGGGAGGCTCTATCCCCTTCATGACCACTTCATTCATTTATTTTAGTGAAGGAATACCATATTTTGGAATAACTTAAAATTTTACTTAGCTTACTAGATGCTCCTTGAAGGGCGAAAAATCTATCAAAAAAGAGATCCATGTGTCAGACTATTCATAGGGGATACATCACCTATTAAAGAGACCTTGGATTCCTCTATGGTTATGTCTAATGGATTAGCATTAAGAGTTAACCCATTACTTTCATGAAACCATTTATGGGGAATTATGTTAAGCCCTAACAACACCTTCCAATAAATTATATCCCCTATCACATGTATGGGGTTGGTATGAATATTGGAGGATGAAATCATAATAATCACACCCTAAAGACTTGTGATAAGGAAATGACACCCCAATCGCATAGCCTAAAAGAAAAAGCAAAGGCATCATCATTATGATTTACATGAATCCCATTAAGAGCAAGCGAAGAACATATTTGATGAATTTCTTAAGACAAAACAACTGGTCACCTTCATGTTTATAGATCACTGTATCAAGGGTAGAGCATATACATGAAGCAACCGCACAATACATAATCAAAACAAGATAAATATGAAAAAATAAATGACTTCAGGAAAGAATCAAATTTAAGCCCAAATAGAAGGGTTTTTAAAAGAAATATGTTATGTTTTTAGGTCTAAACTCCAATCTTTTGATCAAGGCCCTAAAAAAAAAGGAGGTTAGAAGTTTTTTGATATGATTTTTGATTTACAAGGAAGTTGAACATGCTTATCAAACTATCAGGTTACTACCACAAGATAAATTCACTATTTTTGGGGATGATTTCACCATTTTATAAACCTGTAGGAAAAATGGTCAAGTATAGACTAGAGATAATTTCATTTTTCACTTGTGCATTTTCATTATTTTAGACAATGAATTTGCTATTTTTTAGGACAATTTTGATGTTCTATAGACCTAAAAGAACAACAAACGGATAAAGAAGATGCTTTCTCTACTTTGATGTGCAATTTTGATGTTATAAGATGTGATTTCACCACTCTGATGTATAATTTCATTATTTTGAGGACTTATAGTAAAAATAGATAGAGAAAATAATTTTGTTGATCTATATGATGATTTCACTGATGTGTGTGATTTCTCCACCTTGATGTGCAATTTTACTATTTTGAGGACCTACAAGAAATAATTAGAGAAAATACAAAGATTTCATTGTTTACATGTGCACTTTCATTATTTTAAAGAATGATTTCACTACTGTTATGGATTATTTCACTACTATGAACACCTTCATGAAATAACTAGGCAAATAAAATTAGAATCAAAGTTGTTACTATATAGAATAATTTCATTATTATGATGTGCAATTTCACTATTTCATAGACCTACAGGAAATATTTATAAAATTTCACAAATTGTTCTTTATTTTTTAAGATTATTTCATTGTTATGTGTGATTTCACCATTATTCAAGATGAATTCATCACTTGCCTATGTGAATTCATTGTTACACAGTCTAAATTTGTTATTTTATCCTAAGACATAAATTAACAAAATTTTAAAGAAAAAGAGGTGAATTAACTTAGTAATTATGTCAATTCGAGTAATTAGAAGAAAGAAAATGGCTTAGAAAATATTGTGGGGTGTGTCATGTTCCATCAAATATGTCGTTATGTAGAACAAGAATCCAAAGAAGGTTAGATCATTGTTAGTGACATGAAATCAAAAAAAACTTGAAGAACATAACATTATAAGCCTATCCACTAGGATTGAGCAAAATCAAACAAAGGTGAATCAAGTGGAAAGCAAACAAACATGTTATACCTTCCTTATGGAATCCTTCGCTTGTCATTTTGAAGATTCTTATGCACAGCTTATAGACTAGATATATTTGGCAATGTCAACTCCATACATGGGAAACATTTTCCATTATCTAAATTTTATTTAGCTTGAGAATTGTATGAAAGAATTTGAAGCTCTAGTATTATTTTGGCATAGTAAGTTTAAATCAAGAGAGCTTTATTTGAGTGATGGCCTTAAGATTGGACAGAGCTTTGTTGCATAGTTGGTCATGGTGAAAGAGTGTGAAGACCCTTTAAATTATAGAGTTGGCAAATGATTGTGGATTATCCATATTGAGATGAAAATCAAGGGCCAAGGATTAGTCCTCTAGTATCATAAATGAGAGAGATGGAGTGTATAAGAAAAGATATGGAGTATGTCATAGAAATGTAAGAGATTCAAATTATGACCCCTCTTTGAGTGTGTAAAAGGGGTATAAGAGGAAGATTGTGTAAGAGGTATGTAAGAGCTATTACTTGAACACTTGGTATGATGATGTCACTTTGGGTGAGGTAATAATTGAATATATATATTTATAAAACATATAATTCCAAATCCATGGAATTCTCCATTAGAAGAATATTAGTTAATTAATGTGTTAAGTAATTAACCATTAGAATAAAAGTGATTTTGGTAAGGTTGGAAGTGTTAATACAAACATAATTAGAATCGATATGAAGTGTCTAATTTTAAGTGTCTACAATACAAACATTGTTAGATCTTCAAGCTAAGGTTTCTCAATTGCAACAAGGTTCTTATAGAGCAGTTCATTCAAAAACCTCTCAAATATTATTACATTACTCTTTGGCAAAAAATATTTATAGTTATCTCTTTATTATAGGATTTATCGTACCTAAGCTTACACAATTTGACATCAAAGCATGATCCAAAATAATATCTTAGTGCCTTCCATGCAACATGTTTAGATTATGTGTCCAACAATAAGTTATTAACCAAGTTTTTTTCTTAGGAGCCTTAATGACTATGCCTTATGATGGTTTTATGACCTTCCTCTTCAAGTGATATAATCTTTCAATCCTTTGTCTAGCCAATTCTTATCTCACCTCTTTATTGATATTAGTGAGAAGGTTTGTTATGCTTAAATTGTAAAACTCAAGCAAAGACCTAATGATCCATTTGGTGACTATGTGCTTCATTATAATACTTTGATTTTGAAAATGAAAAATATTATGGATAATAATGAATTATAAAATACATTCAAACAAATCTCATTTATGCCTATCCATGAGTCTATTACGTTCAAATACTTTCAATATTTTAGTGACATGTGCCACATAGTTAAAGATCATGAAGTTAAGCTACTTGTCATGAACAAGTTCTATTATGGGACCAACCCTCCCACACCTTATATAATAAAATTTCAAATCATACCACCTTTAAAATCCAAAGATAATGATACCATGAAACAATTTAAAATAATTGTCAATGCATTTTCACAACCTACTAATAGGTTTGTCCTTTTAGATTCTCTAAGGAGGCAATTTAAACAATTATCAAAACCTCCTCATAAGGTGTTATACAAGTCAATCAAGTGTAACCTTGTATATCTCCTTCTACCAATGAAGGTTGATATGATAAAGGCACAACCTGTAGAGTTTTTTATCAATGCATATTGTAATTGGCATAGATGTGCATGACATTCAACTAATAATTGTTTTGGCTTGAGACATAAGATACAAGACCTAATTGAGAAAAACACTATTGAGATCAATGATGTTAGTATACCTATGAATGATTTAGTTTTACAATCTAATTTGAAGCTTAATATATTCTCAAATCCATTCCTAAAACATCCAACATAAGAAATAAAACTATTCTTGAGGTACATATGACTTACAATGCACATCCTCCTCTAACTTATTATTCTTCCAAAACTAAGTCTACATCTTGTAGATGTTATTATTGGTACACTTGTTAGAACACCTATACAATTAAATATAATCACTTTTGATGAACATGATATTATTGATGATGATTTTACCAATGCACCTTATTCATATACGCTTTCATTTACTCACATCCTATGCACAATGTTATAGTGGAAAATGGGTCAAGTGAAAACTTATGCACTATGATGTTGCTTACTAGTCTTAGGTACAACATACAAAATTGTATGATACAATAAATACAATCAAAGGTTTCTATGTAAAATGACAAAACTTTCTTGGGGGCATCGTGTTACCACTTATGTTATTACCTAAAATATAGCTACTTCATTCTTAGTTTTGCCTAACATTGGTGTATTTCAAATGTTATTAGGACATCCATGGATAGATAAGATATGACCAATCCCATCTTTGATACATATATGATTGAAGTATATCTATAGTAATCAAATGGCTATGATTCCAAGTATTCCATATGAATACCCCTTTCAGCTTGAGATATTCTCTTAGCTACCTCCAAAATAACCTAGAATATAACTTTTAGGTTCATCTTACGATGTAAAATCAAAGGAAAGTGATCAAATTTCCTTGATGATTGATTGTACATCATCCATTACATCAACTATATATTAATTTTAACAAACATTACCTAGTTTATCACACCCTATGATAGTTTTATAGACACCTTGTGAGTGTGTTCCAAAATGAGCACCGATGTGTTATCCTGACATATAACAGAGTCCAAAAATTACTTTGGATACTATAGTTACAAAACTCATACTTTAGATAATGATATACATGATACTTTTTTCCCATGATGTGTGACATTTGTAATAATCAATCCAAAACCTTTACGTAAGTGTCCCATTAATGGGATCATAGGTTATCTAAAACATAATAAAAATAAATTAAAAAATAAAATAAAATAAAATATAAAATTCAAACAAATAAAAAAAATACAAAATTAAAACAAATACAAAAAATTAAAATATTCAAAAAATACTAAAACTTATACTTATGCATGACATGTTTTACTAGTACACATAGTCAATTAATGTTATTCATCATATACATATTGAATTACATATCTAGTTTCTACATGTATGCTTTTCATGGTATACATGAGTGTCATACAAGACACACGAGTTAAATATGATACATGGACATAAATGCATGACATTATTTACACCTATGAATAACCTTTCTACGTTGGGGGCATACCTACACTGGGGGCATTTCATACACTTATCAAATTATATATTTTTATTCTGGTCCATTGATCATATTAGGTTGTTATACACAACTTGCTCCTTCTTATACATTCTAGAGTGTTATTTCCTATGAATGTTTTACTTTTATATATTGGATGATGGCATCCATTGGTTATGCAGTCTAACATTACTTACTCCATGTGTATTCAATATTGATGATTATGACATTGTGTGGTCATTGATGTGTGTTATACTACATGTATTATGAGTCTATTTGTATTGACATGTAATGTGTCAGTCAGGTTGGAGGATCCTCTATTTTGAGTCATGACCTTGTCATGTCCTTCACAAATCAGATTCATATAGTGTCTTGAGAGATTGTGTGCTTCATGATCATGATATTTTTTATGTGTGCATGTATATATATGACTCCTATTATGAGCACATTGTCATGATTTATATCACACATAATTCCATTGTGTATGATTCCATGATTGATACCATTTATAATTATTATCATTGCGTGTTTTATCGATATATCTACTAGACATTAAAACTTGTATACTCATTGACTTTGATTAAATATTTCATAGTGTTTGAATATTTAATTATTTCTACGATGACATATTTATATTTTACATGATTATATTTCTTTATATAACACATGGGTACTTAACTCTTTCTCTGTATATGAGTGATTCATAGGCTTTGTCATCATATAAAAAGGGGGAATGTAATGGGCATGTCTTAGATATTCAAGCCATGGGATACAAATAGTTCACATTTTGGATCAATTTTCTTGTTCAAATGGGGTATATTGAGCAGGCTAGCTTAGGTTATGTGATTCAAATGGGATAGATTGAGCATGTGTGAGGCATATATGGGACATTATGTAGGATTATAAGGATCAATCAGGGCATTTATGACATTATGAAAGACATATGTTAGCATTATACATCACTCTTAGGTACAGGTGGATCATATTGGGGCATGCCTTTTGGTTCATGTAAATACTTTTATATACATATAGTATATATGGTATTATGTAAGCACTTTGGGTATATAATTTGTCTATAGTGATTGATCCCTTACATACAAACCTAGTTGTGGGGTTTTGCTTTACTAAGAACCTATTTTATGGTTTTAGTTTTTACATATTAACCTATTTTAGGGTTCTACCTTTACATACGAACCTAGTTTTAGTGTTCCACAAAATAATTATGATGATATTCAAAATAGTGGAGTTAAGGTTTATATGATTCTAAACTTCTAGCACTCATTTTATACAATGCATAACTTCTAGCACTTTGTTCCTTGGATTTTCAATTTCAAATAGTTCAATGATTCAAATTATTTATCTTGAGAAGACATTGGTCTATACATGTTTTCTTATAGGTTTTTCATGAATTAAATGGGATATTTAGGGCATACCATCTAATACCAAATGTGATTATTACAGGTACCAAATTTATTATTTAATCATTTACAATACTATATTATAAGAGGGTATCTATAGACACCTAGATTTGGTATTAGACACTTTGTCAATATCAACTTCAGCACACTTTGACATACTTTGACATTGCATACATATTTTAATTTTGTGCACACTTTCCTTCTATCTATCTACCCACCTATTGTCTTGGCCAAACCTATTTACCACATACACAAATTGAAGATCAACCTAGTATGTACATAAACCTTCTAAAATCCAAAATAGGCTATCTCAATATATCAGGTCACTAATTTTCACTCCTAGGATAATATAGACAAGAATTGGATATTTGTAGTTAGTGTAGGTGTATGCCTTTACCAACAATGTCTAGGAACACTCAACAACAATTTTTCAAATTAGGAAGCCTTCATTAGGTTGGCTTAGACACGTTTCATGGTTTGGTCATAGTGGGAAATGTTAAAGAATCAACTATAAATACAAATCAATCCTAAATTTATAATCACTTAGTCACTACTTGGCCATCACATTAAGAATAGCTTGAACACATTGAGATATCAATTAACACTCTCTTGAGACATTATCACAAATGCATACAAATATGAAAATTCCTAAAATAATAAGCCTTAAATTCAAGTATGAATACACACATAGGTCAAAGTTTTATGGTTTCAACTATTGCAAGCAAAATATTGCATTGCATTATAGGTTAAACATAATGTTCCAAACGAATACATATATGGGAAAATTACATGTGGTATGAACCCTATTCAAAGTATTGAAACATAAGTAATGCTTAATCACTTAGTGGGGATTGGTTGGGGATATCCAACCCAAAATATTAACCCTTTTTCCAAGGGTCATCATATGGTAGAAAGTATGATTAGGGTTTTAAATGAAGAAGGAAAACAAGGATCAATGCAAGAGATTGAAGGTGAGCACATGCATAAGAAACAAATATAGGCATATATTTAGTCTTATAAGGTTTCATAGACATACACACTCTATAGGGACATTTTTGATAGAGAAATGATAATATCGGTTGATACAAGGGTATCACTATTACCAACAAATCTAGGCAAGGTTTGAGCTATGATTTTTTGGTATAAGTAATAATATAGCATACATATAATATTTCAAAATCTATGATGACTGTTATGAGTGAAAAATATAAAAGTAAACTAACCAAAAGTCTCTTCCATTGCTTTGTCATTTTCAAATCATCTAAGTGCATTATTAATCTTTATAGTTCTCGATTCAAATCAGGGTATTATTATTATATTTACACAATTTGGCTTGGCCTTAGTTTTACATTATATAGATCACATTAATCAAAATAATAATAATAAAGTACATAATTTATATCTACCTAATTGGATAATAACATTAACAAGAAAAGGTGAGAAATGAACTAGGCTATGAAAATTAAGTACAAAGGATATGAAATGACCATACCTTCTTATTGTAAAAAAAAATATGGGAATCTGGATCTTGAATATGACTATGCAGGTTGATTATGCAATATCTAGAACTTTGATTTGACCTATCAATCCCATAGGATGTGTTTGACCTAAGTAAACTCGTGCTTGATAGAATTTTGTAATTGGGTCTATCTTTATTCCATCGAGTCTATCTTATGCAGGGTTGTGAAACATTAATTTTTGTCACCAATTCACATCTTATTCTATGATTTTCCTATATTTGTGCTTCTTATATTTTCTAGAAAAAATGGGTTGAATTGTTTTTTCCCTCTCTTTGACCTAGCTTGGCACTCAAAACAAATAATGGTTATGGATTTGAGTAACCACCAAATTGACTTTGTAAACTAGGTATCCCACATCCTAAAATCATACCTCCACATATTTCTAAGTGAGTGTAAATAGAATATGTCAAGAAAGGGTTTTTAACCTCCTCTTTCTTATAAATGATGGTGTAGCTACATGCAAGTTAAAACCTTTATTTGATATAAGGGGATGATGAGAAACCAAGATTAAATAACTCTATCATAAGTGTGTAACCTATGACTCAATGAATCTTAACTTGATGTAACAACCCCACTGGGTTTTACCAGAATATTACATTAATTTTTTTAAAATAAAATATGCACATTCAACATATAAATTTCAACATGATAAACCATATCTAGTGATATTTAACTAACTGTATTAATTTAGTTAACTATCAAGAGTATAGCTAATCCATTTAGCTAAGGATCACCATGAACAGATAAAGAAATCATGAATAATATTGAATAACCATAAATACTACATCTCAATATAAATGAAATATTATAAATTTAGCCATTATTGATACAACATTATAGCCACTACTAGAGAATTACAATGAATAAATATTATAGTTTTCAGTAATACATAAAATATCACAAATGATAAAACATGATAAAAATCTCCTCTAAGCAAAGTCTCCATGACTAAGAGTATCCATGACTCAATTATCAATATGTAATCTCAAGTGTAGTCTCAATTATATTACTCTAGAAAGGAGGGATAACATCATCTAAGCACTTTTCCACACCAATCATGGACCATAGATCCCCCGCACTATCTCCCAAACTATCAGAGTTCAGAATGAACTCATAATTCTGTAAGACCACTCCTGCAACACCATTACCACAACCAAATAATCATGGAGACATTATGTATACAATAATAATTATCCATAATTTAGTCTCATTATTCCTCAAAATAATAATACAAATCCATATCTCTCTCTTCACCAACATGATAGGATAAGAATAAGGAGTGCTTAGTAAATAGGCAAAACAAGTTGGTTTCATGCATCGATAATTTGTTGTATGAAACCAAGATTAACTAATATGGAATATTTGAATGCATAAAATAGTGATGTAAATATTCAATAAAATAACAAATACCAAATTAATCTTAATGCTTACTCCAACACCCTTCCTTAAGCACAAAATAGGGAGTAAGAAAAGAGAAAGCAGAGACTGAATGGGTCTCGACAACAAGACCTAATTAAGCACCCATGTATACATCATAGTGAAATACAAAGTGTCCCTATGGTACTAAATCCATCTTACTAAATTACATGGATGTCAAGTTTTTATAACCACCAAGTCAAATAGGAATTGGTACTCTATATGAGGCTCACTCTATAAAAACACTAATCACCAAACTGGGAAAAAAGAGTTACCAAGGATGAAAGGTATCACCGTAAGGTACCCAATAACCAGTAGAACCATAGTGAGAGTGAAGAAGAGAACATATGATGCAATACATCCCAAGAAACATGACTCAAAAAATAAACACAATCTTGTAGTAAGTGCACTCGATAAAATGAAGCCCATCAAATAAAAGATGCACTCAATCAACTACCTCCAAAATAAAATGTGGTGTACTAACAATGAGAATAAAACTTCAAGTAGTATGTCCACACCCCTCCCCCCCCCATAATTTATAAATGGGTGTAGTGACTCAAAAAATCATTTGAATGAGTGGGCCAATCCCACTATGTAAACATCAAAATGCTGACACTAGGTTGCACCAAACTAGCTACGCTCTAGATGGAAAACAAACTCCACCAAAACATATGAAGGAGATTATCAACAATTAGATACATATATTAAATCTCTAAAGAACTATGTCCCTAGTGATGATGGTCTGGTCATTCAATTGGAGAAGAAAGTGCTCAATCATGGAGCACACACATGAAGAAAAAATCTCCATGAATCTCGGTGTGACTATAAACAGAAGTCCCATCCTACAATAACATCACCAAGTGATGCAAGAAACTCCATAATGAAATCAATATGTGGAATACATCATCTATGCAATGAGAGATGTATGCTCAAAAGGAACATATCTACCTTATCAAGGAGTTTAAACAACAAGGATCATCAATAGGTAAGAGGAGCAATGTGCGGTCAAAGAAGCTGAGTAGTGGAGGAATGATGTCTATAGTGTCCTCACCAAGAATGATTTTTAAGCTACCAATAATGATCATAAATCCACCCCAAATGAACATGTATGGTGGATGAATATGCATGCATATGAGTGGGTGCAAAGTACACAACATAAAAATATGAGGCAACAACTGAATGTGTGTCAGGTTGATCATATCTAGTATTTGTAGTCTCAGTTTTCTCAGGCCTAAGTAAAGGTGAAGTAGAGCTCATATGAACCTTAGTATCCTCATGAAGAGTGGAGAAAACAAAATATGGAGATCTATCAATTGATCTTAGGGAATATGAACCACCTACATCATAATCAAGGCCATGTCGAGCAATCCACATAACATGCTGAATAGGGCGAGCAATGTCTTGTAAACACTTCCCAATGCATAAAATTCTAGTAGAGTAACCCCATGGAATGAAGTGTGTGGAAGACAAATCCAATGTTATGTTACTCAAAATAAGTAGGCATATGTGCAGGTCAAACTAGAGTGGGATGTGTAGAGTGTGCAATAACAGTAGGCACAAAATTATTGTCTATAATAATATGATCAACATGAACAATGGGCTACTCAAAATTTGGTAAATTGTATTGTAAAATTGCATCAAGTGGATGTGTACCAAATTTAGTAACACAACATGATGGCATACCAACTAGTTTCTTCTATAGAGAATAAATGAGGGCATCCTTTCCATGAATCAGGGAGCATAGAAGATAATTATGCATCAAAAGTTTCCTATTTTCTTCCTGAAGTGATAGGAAATAAGCCATATGATCAATGGGTTACTTAAGACTTGGTAGGGTATTTTCAAGGGTCATAACAAAATGAAAAATAGGAGTACCAACCAATCTATCAAAGTGTGCATCAGTAGGTGGAGGAGGTGAAGGTACCTCATCCAAGTGACCACCAGTAATCAAATATACATCATGATTAATATTAAGAGGTGGTATAATTATCTCATCCTCAAAAAAATATGTCCTCACTAATAATAGAAAGAGGATAAAAACTAATAGGAGAAGATGAAGATGCCAAAGAGTCCTCATGCAAATTACCATCAAGAATCACACTCATACAAATGGGAAAAGATGGTGGAGAAATAATGTCACGAATAGAAGAATCCTCACTCTGAGAGGAAGGATAATAAGGAGGGACATATAGAGGTGAAGTGACCTCATTAAACAATATAGAAATTGTGTCCCATGCTTCCTTAGGTGACGTGGCATACACAATATGAGACTGCAAACTCTCAGAAATATGGAGGCATATAAACAAAGTGCCACCTTTTGCAAATATGCAATACATATAATATTATCCTCATCTACAAAAACAAGAAAGTCACCAAGAACAACTTTCCACAACCCCTTCATCTGTAAGTGCATCCTCATTTTGGTTTTCCATGTGGAGTAGTTTGAGGAGCCGAGTGGTTCGAACATACAAGAATCCATACTCGGAGTCATGAAAAACCAAAAATGGTGAAAATGGACAAAGAGAGACATCGATTACCACTGAAAATATGTCCATGAGTACAGGTGGCATAAAAGAGGACAAAACACTCAAAAAATAGGACGTTAGACTCCATTGAAAATATGTTTTGTGTATAAGTCACATAAAAAAATGAAGTGTTTTTGCGAGCGGGTCTCACTGCTTGTAATACCAAACCTCATCCCCCATCCTTCAACACACAAAATCAAGAAAATAAAAAGTATTTCTCCAATAAAAATGGCCTCCAAAAATATTTTTCACCGCATAAAAAAATAATGCTCCCACTTTAAATGAAGTACCTCAATAAAGAAGCCCTCATTATAAAAAATGATGCTCCCACTTTAAATGGCACAAGGTATGTCTTCTGCTCCTTCATACAGAGATGTACCAAGGAGGACATTCCCCAATTAGCCATATCAAGGCAATGCTGCCAGAAGTCAAGGGCAACCAAATCATCTTCCTCCACCACAGAGGAACCTTACCCTCGAAGCACCTCCAACCAACTCAGCAATTGGATATCTAGAAACAGAACATGCTTTCTCTTTCCAACCTGAGTTTGAGCAAAAAAATGATGATGGTCTCTTCATGGAGGAACAAGAAGAATCAGCTGGCGACTCCCACATTGGTTTCCTGAATTACCAGAATGAACCCAAAAGTGAAGGTGAAGCAGTCGAAGGATCATACATAGTATTCACCTGGTCCAAGAATCAGACAGCCCAACCAGCTGATAAGGAGAAAGCAGAGGAGTGACCTCAACTAGCAATTTTAATTACTAAGCGGGGAACCACTCTACCCTTCCAGCCAAAGGACTCGATGATTGCTAGAAAAGTAAGTACCCCAAACATTTCTACAACTTCAACTTCAAATTCATAGGCCAGTCCTCCCCCTCTTGAAAACTAAAAGGATGAACTCCCATCCTCTCTTCCTAGTCCATTTTAGTCATCTGACATAATTGATCATGTCAAGAAATCCAAAATTCAAATGACTAAATTTGAATTCTTGCAAGCCAATCCTGAGCAATTGGACATTGGTGGAGAACTAAGTATGGACCTGTCTGAGGCAAAATTTGTGGTCACCCAAACATCGGCCCCTGCAGCTCAAATTTTGTTTAAGCCATCAGGTAGGGGTAATTACTTATTGACCACAAAGGATGCTCATGTCTCAGCTAAAGAAAGTCCTATAGCTAGCAATCCAAGATTTGATCCAAACAACACATCAGAAGAATTGGTAGGGTGTAGTACAAATCAAGAAGGATCTTCCATCTCCAATGAAGAGAAATCTGATAGAAGACTAGCTTCTGATTATGCTTGGATCTTGGAATCTGATGGCAATAATTCTTCCACTAATGCTAGAGCTGGGACTGTGTTGATATCTCCTCAAGGAGATATTTTTCCTTCATGCAAGTTGTAGTTCAGCAACACCAACAACACAGTAAGATGCGAATCTTTGTTTCTTAGATTAAAGACTGCTTAGGATGAAGATATCAAACTCCTTCACACCAAAGGAGATGTTAAGCTGATGGTTTGTCAGGAGTTTGATGCTGACAATCAAATCATGTGCTGGACTAGACCAGCAGAACAACAAGATATGGTGGTGGACCATATTGTTGTACTCCAAAGTCAACAAAAGGAACTCTTCACCAAGAGAGCAAGGAGTTATGGTTTTCAGTTTGAAGACCACGTCCTTCCATGGGACAAGAAGAAGAAAGAGCCAAGAGGAAGACACAAAAAGTCAGTTTCTTGGTGGAGAGTTCCATTCGCCCATCACCGTTTCTGGGGACAAAATAGTTTCTTGATATTTTATCAGGATGGCACACCATTTTCACTATCTCACAGTGGGTGGCATCTGAAGCGCTTCAAATTTTGAGGCATCATATAAGATCATCTGTACATATGTATATTTGTATAGTCTTTAGTTCTATTTTGTACTTTTTATTTTCATTTTTTGGAGCCTTTTTTTTTGGTAGCATGACCCCATAGCCCAATGGCATACTTCAAGGCACTGGAGATTCTGGTTTCTACTCCCCTCAGCTGTTTCAAATTTTCAACTAAAGGAAGTTCCCCAACTAGAGCTAGTTATTGTCCCCCAAAAATATCACTCATTTTTGGGACAACATTTGAACTATTTTAGTCCTACAGACTAAAATCCTCTCTTCCCCTTTCAAAAATTGTTCTGAGCATTCAGGTTCTTCATTTTTCAAAGCTTTCTCAAAAATCTACAGACTCTACAGGCTTGAATCTATGGACTCTACAGGAAGAAATCTATGGACTCTATAGGCTTAAAACTAAGGACTCTGTAGGCTTAAAACTACGAACTCTATAGGCTTAAAACTATGGACTCTACACACTCATTTCTATGAACTCTTTCAAGGCTCAAGATAAAACTTAGAAAAAACTACAAACTCAGTTCTACAGAATTCACAGGCTAATTTTATGGACTCTGTAGGAAAGAAGCAAGATCTCAACACTTAGACGATTTCAAGGTTGGTTCAATGATAAGGTTCAACCAAAATGTCTATCGACAAGCTTCTAAGCAAGGATTGAACCATTGAACTATTGAACCTTGAACCATTTTCGTTAAAAGGGTTTAATGGGTTCAAAGGTTCAATTTCATCAGCAAGAGTTAAGCGCTTCAGCAAAGGTTCAACAAGTTCAACCACTTCAAAGTTCAATGGCTTCAAAACACTTATCAAAGAGAAGAAGGCTTGAACCATTGAACCGTTGAACCATTAAACCACTTTGGTTTAAAGGTTCAATGGGTTCAACAGGTTCAACAACCATATGGTTCAACGTGTTTTGTTCCAGTAATCAAAAGACTTCACCAAATAAAAAGAATGAACCGGTTGAACTGTTGAACCTTGAACCAAAAGGTTCAACGAGTTCACAGGTTCAAAGGTTCAACCAGTGCAATGAAAATCAAAGAGCTTAGAAAGAACAAGGAAGTGACGGATAAAGGATGAACCAATGAACCGATTGAACCTTGAACTAAAAGAGTTCAATGGTTCATGGGTTCAAAGGTTTAAAGGCGGCCTCAGTCAAGGAAAGAAGCAGCAAATAGGTGGTTCAACGGATGGTTCAACCAAGGAGCAGAAAAGTAATTAAACCAGGAACTGATGGAACAAAAGAGGCAGAATGAATTGATGAACTAATGAACTAATGTACTTTTATTGGGTTCAAAGGTCTAAGGTTCAACATGGTTCAAGCAGCTAGCGACCATTGATGGCCCCGCAGACGTCAAATTTAAAGTAAGGAAATATCTGTTGAAATTCAAATAAAGCATAGAACTTGAAGGAAGAACAAAGTGACTGGATGAAAAGATAGCCCGGGACCTTAAATTCCAGGAAGAGACAAAGCTAGAAAAGACAAAGCTGGAAAGGACAAAAGCAAAAAGAGGGAAAATCCCAAAATATCTGTGCAGAAGTTATTCCAGTAGGTGGAATAGTCTACAAAGTAGATATTTGAGCTTGTAAACATTGAAGGCGCAGCATGTTGGTCTCCTTTGGAGTAAAGACAAAATGGATAGCAGTGCAGATGTCAGAGGGGACAGACTAGATGTTCCAGACCCAAGAAAAGACATATTAGATGAATAGACATGCCATAGTTAAGGCAATGCATTATTCCAGGCATGGTCCCTCTAGACAAAACTGAAGGAGCATTGAAGGTGTTGACTGCAACATGGGCCATCCCATGGGAGAGAGCGCCAAGCCTTGCTTGGTGGATATTTATTGTAATCTCTTTTATTTTTGTAAGGAGATCTTTTTGAACATAGAAGTAAAACTCTACCCAAACTGAAAGGCGAATACTGAGACTTTGAGCTCAGATTGTATTTCATATTATTTTATCTGAATGAGAAAGCAAGTGATTCGCAAACTTTGTACTATATAGCTTGTATCATTTTAGGAGATTGTTCTTATGTCTATCTTCTGATGTGTTCTTGTTTATTTAATTTAACAAGTAGAGCTAGTGGAAGTGATAAGGGAGGTGTCCTGAAACCAGATACTTTCAGACTTTGTGCTGACATAATTATTTTCAGTGTGCGTTTTTAGTTTCTTTTTGTGTAAAGGACCTTGGGATGACTTTTTGCCTCCATTTTTCTTCGTATCTCATTCTTGGGCAGTCAAGGTGGAGACTTTGTGCTATACCTTAGATTGATGGTCACTCTGTATTCTGATATCAGTTACTTATCCTACCAGAAAGATTCATGTTGTTTGCAAGAATAAGCACTTCTAAAAGAAGAGAAGTGCCTTCTGTCACTTCACTAGGATTTATACTATCTAGGAAGGGATCTGGCTCTTGGTTGAATGTTACTTCTAAAAGAAGAGAAGTACCCTCACCAATCACCTAGGATTTCTCCTATGTTTGTTAACATCATCTCTGAAAAAAGAGATATGGATGGCTTATCACACCCCTGTGTCTTACTTTTTGCTTGTATATATAGTATATAGCCTTTGTATATTTAATAGGGAACCTCCCCTTGATGAGAGGAGAGATTTGTCCCCTATTGATGTAGTAAAACTGCACACATAGATGACCAATCTCCCTATGTTGTGGTGATAGGAACTATTTTGCTCACCAGTTAGCTAGACGACAAAATATTCACCCAATAGTTTTTGGCGACTCTATTGGGGATGAACGTGTAGTCTGAAGCCTCAAGTTTCAGATTGAAGCAGTTCCTTCCCTTATCCATTATACAGATTCTAGCGACTCCATTCCATGTCTTACTCATTATCATTATAGCTTTACCATCTTCCTCCATCTCCATTATATTATCTGGTCTACAAAACTAGAGCTGCTGAGAAAGAGTGCACAGTTTGAAGCCTCAAGCCTTAAGCTAAAGTAGAGCCAGTTCTTTTCCATTTTTATTCTGCAATCTAGCCACTCTACCTAAATTTTTTATCCCTATTTTTCATAATTAAACCATGGTAGTTCAAGGCTCCTGGGGTAACTCATTTGGCCCACTCAACTTGACTCCACCTCTGCATGAACTTCCACACAGCTCAAGAAAGAACTTCCCCAAATTATTTGGAGATGGGAGAGTTTACCCTGATGAACACATTACGGCCTTCAACATAGCCTGTGGTATGATAAGGTGGAATTTGAAGATGTGGCAGTCAGGGTTTTTGTGGAGACCCTACAAGGTGCTGCTGCAGAGTGGTTCTACCATATGCAGGCTCGATCAGTGACAAATTGGAATACCCTAAAAGCCAAGTTCAAAGCAAGGTTCAAGCCCACTAAGGATGCCCATGCCTTGCTAGCCCAGCTCACCCAAATGAAGAAAGAGCCTCATGAGCCTATGAGGGATTTCATTGCCAAGTTTGACAAGCTAAGAAATAGGATTCCTGCAATTGCTCAGCCAACACCTAAAAACCTTAAATGCTTCTTCATCAACTCATAGCTACCTGAAGTGAGTTTTTTGTTGAGGCATGCTGGCCACATAGACCTTGTTGCTACTTAGGACTTGGCTACTGAGGTTGAAGATGAACTTATATTGGTAGGAAAGATAAGGAGAGATCCTAACAGAGGTAAACCCTCTTCATCTTCTGAATACTCACCCATAGCCACCACTAATCAAATGGTACAAAAGTTGGCAAATGAATTACTAGCCTTGAAAAGGCAAATGGTACAAGGTATGTCTTCTGATCCATACAGAGATGTATCAAGGAGGACATTCCCCAATCAGCTATATCAAGGCAACGCTGCCAAAAGTTAAGGGCAACCAAATCATCTTCCTCCCCCACAGAGGAACCTTACCCTCGAAGCACCTCCAACCAACTCAGTAGTTGGATATCTGGAAATAGAACATGCTTTCTCTTTCCAACTTGAGTTTGAATAAGAAAATGATGTTGGTCTCTTCATAGAGGATCAAGAAGAATCAGTTGATGACTCCCACATTAGTTTCCTGAATTACCAGGATGAACCCAAAAGTGAAGGTGAAGCAGTTGAAGGATCATACGCAGTATTCACCTAGTCTAAGAACCAGTCAACCCAACCAGCTGATAAGGAAAAAGTAGAGGAGTGACCTCAACTAGAAATTTCAATTACTAAGTGGGGAACTACTCTACCTTTCTAGCCAAAGGACCCGGTGATTGCCAAAAAAGTAAGTACCCTAAACATTTCTGCACCTTCAACTTCAAATTTGCAGGCCAATCCTCCCCCTCCCAAAAACCAAAAGGATGAACTCCCATCCTCTCTTTCTAGTCCATTTCAGTCATCTGACATAATTGATCATGTCAAGAAATCCAAAATTCGAATGACTGAATTTGAATTCCTACAAGCCAATCCTGAGTAGTTGGACATTGGTAGAGAACTAAGTATGGACCTGTCTGAGGCAAAATTTGTGGTCACCCAAATGTCAGCTCCTGTAGCTCAAATTTTGTTTGAGCCGTCAAGCTGGGGTAATTACTTCTTGACCATAGAGGATGCTCATGTCTTAGCTGATGAAAGTCATGTAGCTGACAATCCAAGATTTAATCCAAATAAGACATCAGAAGAATTGGTAGGGCATAGTATAAATCAAGAAGGATCTTCCATCTCTAATGAAGAGAAATCTGATAGAAGATCAGCTTCTGATGATGCTTGGATCTCAGAATTTGATAGCAGCAATTTTTCCACTAATGCTGGAGCTGGGACTATGTTGATATCTCCTTAAGGAGATATTTTTCCTTCATGCAAGTTACAGTTCAGCAACACCAAAAACATAGTTAGATGCGAATCTTTGCTGCTCAGATTAAAGACTGCTCGAGATGAAGATATCAAACTCCTTCACACCAAAGGAGATGTTGAGCTGATAGTTTGTTAGGAGTTTGATGCTGATAATCAAAGCATGTGCTGGATTAGACCAATAGAACAACAAGATATGGTGGTGGACCATACTGTTGTACTCCAAAGTCAGTAAAAGGAACTCTTCGCCAAGAGAGCAAGGAGTTATGGTTTTCAATTTGAAGACCACATCCTACCATGGGGCAAGAAGAAGAAAGAGCCAAGAGAAAGACACAGAAAATTGGTTTCCTGGTGGAGAGTTCCATTCACTCGTCACCGTTTCTAGGGACAAAATGGTTTCCTATTGGTTTATCAAGATGGCACACCATTTTCACTGTCTCATAATGGGCAGCATTTGAAGTGTTTCAAATCTTGAGGCATCAGATAAGATCATATGTACATATGTATATTTGTATAGTCTTTAGATCTATTTTTTGCTTTTCATTTTTTATTTTTTGGAGCCTTTTTTTTTTGGTAGCATGACCCCATAACCCAATGGCATACTTCAAGGCACTAGAGATTTTGGCTTCTACTCCCCTTAGCTGTTCCAAGTTTTCAACTGAAGGAAGTTCTCCAACTGGAGCCAGATGTTGTCCCCCAAAAATATCACTCATTTATGGGACAACATTTGAACTATTTTGGTCCTACAGTCCAAAATCCTCTCTTCCCCTTTCAAAAATTATTCTGAGCATTCAGGTTCTTCATTTTGTAAAGCTTTGTCAAAAATCTATGGACTTTGCAGGCTTGAATCTACAAACTCTGCAGGAAGAAATCTACGGACTCTGTAGGCTTAAAACTACAGACTCTGTAGGCTCATTTCTACAGACTCTTTCAAGGCTCGAGAGAAAACTTAGAGAAAACTACAGACTCAGTTCTACAAAATTCACAGGTTGATTTCTATGGACTCTGTAGGAAAGAAGCAAGCTCTCAGCACTTAGGTGATTTCAAGGTTGGTTCAACAAGGTTCAACCAAAATGTCCATCAGCAAGCTTCTAAGCAAGGATCAAACCATTGAACCATTGAACCTTGAACCAATTTAGTTCAACGAGTTTAATGGGTTCAAAGGTTCAATGTCATCGGCAAGAGTTAAGCTCTTTAGAAAATGTTCAACAAGTTCAACCGTTTCAAGGTTCAATGGCTTCAAAACACTTATCAAAGAGAAGAAGGCTTGAACCATTAAACCGTTGAACCATTGAACCACTTTGGTTCAAAGGTTCAACAGGTTCAATGGTTCAATAGGTTCAATGGCCATATGGTTTAACGCATTTTGTTCAAGTGATCAAAAGACTTCACCAAATAAAAAGAATGAATCATTGAACCTTGAACCAAAAGGTTCAACGAGTTCACAGGTTCAAAGGTTCAACCAATGCGATGAAAATCAAAGAGCTTAGAAAGAACAAGGAAGTGACAGAGAAAGGATGAACTAATGAATCAATTGAACCTTGAACCGAAAGAGTTCAAAGTTCAATGGTTCATGGGTTTAAAGCTTCAAAGGCAGCCTCAATCAAGGAAAGAAACAGCAAACAGGTGGTTCAACCAAGGAGCAGGAAAGTGATTGAACCAGGAAGCGATGGAACAAAAGAGGCAAAATGAACTGATGAACCAATGTACTTTCAGCGAGTTCAAAGGTTTAAGGTTCAACATGGTTCAAGCGGCTAGCGACCATTGACAGCCCTGCAGACGTCAAATTTAAAGTAAGGGAATATCTGTTGAAATTCAAATAAAGTGCAGAACTTGAAGGAAGAACCAAGTGACTGGTTGAAAAGATAACCTGGGACCTTAAATTCTAGGAAGAGACAAAGCTGGAAAGGACAAAAGTGGAAAGAGGGAAAAGCCTGAAATATCTGTGCAAAAGTTATTCCAGTAGGTGGAATAGTTCACAAAGTAGATATTTGAGCTTGCAAACATTGAAGGCATGGCCTATTGGTCTCCTTTGGAGTAAAGACAAAATGGACAGCTATGCAGACATCAGAGGGGACAGACTATATGATCTGGCCCCAAAAAATATATCTATTAGATGAATAGACACTCCATAGTTAAGGCAACGCACTGTTCCAGGCATGGTCCCTCCAGATAGAACTGAAGGTGTTAACTACAGCATGGGCCATCCCATGGGAGAGAGCGCCAAGCCTTGCTTGGTGGCTATATATTGTAATCTCTTTTATTGTTTTAAGGAGATATTTTTGACCACAGAAGCAAAACTCTACCTAAATTGAAAGGCAAATACTGAGACTTTGAGCTCAGATTGTATTTCATATTATTTTATCTGAATGAAAAAGCAAGTGATTCACAGACTTTGTGCTGTATAGCTTGTATAATTTTAGGAGATTGTTCTTACGTCTGTCTTCTGAATGTGTTCTTTTTTATTTAATTTAACAAGTAGAGCTAGTGGAAGTGATAAGGGAGGTGTCCTGACACCAGTTACTTTATGACTTTGTGCTGACATAATTGTTTTCAGTGTGTGTTTTTAGTTTCTTTCTGTGTAAAGGACCTTGGGACAACTTTGTGCCCCCATTGTTCTTCGTATCTCACTCTTGGGCAGTCAAGGTGGAGACTTTGTGCTACACCTTAGATTGTTGGTCACTGATATCAATTACTTATCCTACCAAAAAGATTCTTGTTGTTTGCAAGAACAGGCACTTCTAAAAGAAGAGAAGTGCCTTCTGTCGCTTCACCAGGATTTCTACTATCTAGGAAGGGATCTGACTCTTGGCTGAATGTTACTTCTGAAAGAAGAGAAGTACCTTCACC
>JARHVA010000158.1:2812500-2830000 GCA_037957365.1 Torreya grandis
ACATGTTATGATATCCTTATAAAATAATTATGAAACATGATACTAAATGGTGTGTGCAAGGGTTCTCAAATTCATTCTCTATCATCTCCCAATGCCTTCATCTAGACCAAACTCTCTGATGATACTCTCCCTCCATCATGATCTGAGGGAAGAATTTGTCTTGCATCCACCTCATGCCAATGAATCTAGTTAGCCAAAAACATCATTATATCCATAAAATAATATTGTATAACTAATCAAACATGATCACAAAGTATAAAATATAAAAATACCACTAACTCATAGCATCTAATCATATAAATTAAGCAACACAAACTATCCCATAATCAGCATATGTCATCAAGCTTAATCAAATATTAGTTAGTTAACTAATCAACTATAATAATCCACAGATTAAACATATTATTTGTCTCAAAGAGAAATTGGGATGTGACATCCTTTCCCACTAAAGTTGGTCATCATCCTAATGACATTTATTAAACACAAGTTATGAATTTAAAACATTGTTCAGCATAAAATAATATAATATGCAGCCAAATCAAGCACACAAATGTGGAAATACTTGTAAAATTCATCATAGTCATCCCAAGTGGCACTATTCTCAGAGTATTGGTTCCATGGTACCTTGCACTATGACACCTCTCTATTATGTAAATAGAGTTTTACAAGTGTTAATTAATCTAATTGATTCTACCATGACCACCCTAGGATCCAGAATCTGCAAAGCATTCTAATCTAACACATGTGAAGAATCAACTATATAAATTTTAAGATAAGACACATGGAAGATATTATACAAAAAAGATAGAGTTGGTTGCAATGCAAACCTATACGTAGGATTGACCACTTCTAAAACCTTGAAGGGTCCCACATATATCAGTGAAAGTTTCACTAACTACCTGAATTTAATAGAGCTTTTCTAAGACTTAACCCACAAAAACACTTTACACCTACAAAAAATTACCTAGCTATTATCTTTAGATCAACATAACTTTAATTTCTATCATTAGCCACAACCAACCTCTACCTAATTGTCTTGACTTGCTCTTTCATTTTTGAAAGCCTCTCAAGTCCAAATACTAACATGTTTTTCAACCTATCCCAACTGATTGGTGTTCTACACCTCTTTCTGTATAACACCTCAAATAGAGCCATTATCAATGTTGATTGGTATGAGTTGTTGTAATCAAAGTCAACCAATGTAAGGTAATCCACTCACTTGTATAATTGATCCATGCAATACATTTGAAGTATATCTTCTAAAATATAATTCACTTTGTTTGTCCATCAGTTTATGAGTGATATGTAGTGTTCAAGTTCAAATGCATACCTAGAGTTAAATTCAAAGTCATATAAAATATAGTAGTCATCTTCAAATCTTGATTCGAAATGATCTTCTCTAAAAAACCATGCAACTGATACACTTATTTTATGAATTTATTTGTAAGCATAAGTGTATCATCTATCAAGTTGCCCAGTATGAAGTGAGCTACCTTGGTTAGTTTATCAACTACAACCAAGATCATGTCATGCCTATTTTAAGATAATGATAAACCTTAGACAAAGTCCATGTTGATCACCTACTACTTCCAATTCAGTATGTCATGTGGATACAACAATCCAAATAGATGCACATATTCAGCTTTCATATGCTGACATTCGAGACAAAGAGACCTAAAATAAAATGTATTTCTCTTGATTCCTTTCTAGAAATAGACTGATCTAAGCTCAGCCCTAAGCTTAGTTAGTCTTAAATGTCCTAAATATGGGACATTATGTAGTTCCTTTATTACTATGCTCCTTATATTCTCCCTATCAAGTACATACATCTTACCATTGTATCATAAAAGACCATATTTCTCTATTATGAATCCCTTGAACTTAGGATTTGGAGCATTCTCAGATAACACTTTCCTGACTTGATCATAGAATTCATCTCCTAGTGAGAATTTGATCACTTGATCTATGAAAGCACTCTTGATAGTAGCCTTGACTGCTATGTAACTTTTACAGCTTAAAGCATCAACTACTTTGTTCTCCTTGCCTTTAATATAGTTAATGTCAAAATCATACTCCGACAAGAACTCTAACCATCATCTTTTACAAGCATTCAGATTTGGTTGGGTGAAGATGTACTTGAGTCCCAAGTTATTAGTCTTGAGCTCAAATGATTTTCCCAATAGATAATGCATCCAAACTTGCAAAGCATGCATAATTACTATAAGTTTTAGGTTATGAGGGGCATAATTCACCTCATATGGCTTCAGTTTCCTAGACTCATAGTCTAGCACTAAACCATCCTACATAAGAACTCCTCCAAGTCCATCCCTAGATCCATCGATGATCATTGAGAATTAACCATTAGGGTCGAGAACTCTTAACATCGGTGTTGAAGTAAGCCTCCTTTTTAGTTCTTGAAAGGCTACCTCACACTTATTTGACTAGATGAAACTCCGATTCTTCCACTAAAGAGAGGTAATTATATTAGCTATCTTACAAAAATTTGAAATGAATTTCCTGAATAGCCTGCTAATCTCATGAAAGTTCTTACCTCATGCACACTATTTGGTGTTGGCCACCCCATTATGGCTCTTATCTTTGTTGGATCTATTTAAATACCATCTATAGAGATAATATGTCCTAGGTATTGAACTTTTTTTTGGATAAATGCACACTTAGACAACTTGCCATATAATTTATGCTTTTACAAACACTGCAAGACTAATTCTAGATGCTATAAGTGTTTTTCCTCATCCTTGGAATAAATGAGGATGTCATCAAGAAATAAAAACACAAAATGATCCAGGTAATCTCTAACACACTATTCATAATATTCATAAATTATGTCAGAACATTTGTCAATCCAAATGGTAACACTATGAATTTGTAGTGCCCATGTTGAGTTTTGAATGTTGTTTTTAGAAATCCTCTTTACGGATCTTCAACTAGTGATGCCCTACTCTAAGATAAATATTAGAAAATACTGTTGCCCATCACATTTAATCAAAGAGATCATCAATACATGGTAATGGATATCTATTCTTGATCATTTCTTTACTTAACATCATGTAGTATATACACAGGCGAAGATTGTCATCCTTTTTCTTGATGAAGATAACCGGTGCTCCACATAGTGACACACTTGGTCAAATCAGACCTTTCAACAATAACTCTTGAAGTTATGCCTTTAACTCAACCAATTTAGTGGTTATCATTCTTATGGTATATTAGACTATGGTTCCAATCCAAGTATGATATCAATTGAGAAATCAAACTCACATTTAGGTGGCAATCCTGGTAATTCTTCTAAAAACACATAATGGAAGTTTATCAAAAAAGGATAATATTTGATAGATGGTTCCTTAGATTCTTCCATCTCATTTATCCTAATGATAAATGCATGACATCCCTTCCTTTGAGCTTTCTTCAGTTGAATTGCATATATCTACCTTAGCTTCAACTCCCTTCTCTTGCCCTGAAGTTGTGTTTGATTTTCAAAATCATCTTGACACTCAACCTTATTTAGAAAATAGTCAACCTTGGATTTATTATTCAAAAGTTAATTGACTCATAGCATCACATCATATGATCCTAATGGTGTTATATAAAGATCCACTACTGTAATGAACTCAGGTAACTTAATCTCTACTATGATTAGACACTTATCAACTTTGACCTTTGACTCATTCTCATGTTGTTTAAACCATGCATTTACCATTAATCCAACCTTTCTAGATAATTTTCTAAGAATTATAATATCAATGAAACATTTTATAGCTCCCATATCAATTAATCTAGAAACTAGATGATTGAACAAAATCCCTGATAGTTCTATGGGTGAAGCTTGATACTTAGCCTATTAATTGTCAATAGTTGCATGAATCTACTGCTAAAATGTACCTTGCTGAGAAGTTGAACCCTTGTTCTTCAATTTATCCTAAGGACATTCTTGAGCAAAGTGGTCACCTCCATAAATGAAGCAACCTCCAACTGGTCCTTTCTTCTCAGACTATTGTTTTCTCTTGAAACTATTACCAAGGTTCCTATTCCCTGAATAATTATTGAATTTGGTGTTCTAATTCTTGAACTAACCCTTACAATCTCCACTCCTCTGCTTCTAGTTCCTCTTCTTGAAAGTTGGTTTAGAACTTCCAAATTTCTTTTTGAACTTATATAAGACTTGGGCAAGAGATTTTAGTTTTCATTTTTGTTTGATCGCCTTCTCGAACACCTAATCCATGGTAGATGGACCATGCACATCTACTTCGCAACTTATTTAAAGTTTTAATCCCATGATGAACTTCTTGAATCTGAACCTCTTATTTACTTCATATTGAGGTACATACTTAAGAATCTTGGTGAATTTCTTCTAGTATTCATTCATTGACAAATTCTTTGGCTTAAGATTTTAGGAATCCATAAGCTTTTGGTCAAAGTACAATTGTGGAAGCGATCATGACCTAAATAGTGTCATAAACTATTCCCAAGTGGTGGCGATTGAATCAAAGTTCATATTGATCTTCTTGTTTGCTCAATAAGTCATTGATTCACTAACAAGATGATAAGCTCCCTAAACTACTTTCATGACTTTGGAATAATTTTGAATCTTGAAATATTTCTCTATTTTTTCTAGCCATGCTTTATCTCCATCCCTAAATATAGTTCCATCAAACTTGGGTGGATTCACCTTTTTCATATCACATGCTAACTTTGCAACTACTCAAACTCTCACATCCTATCGCACCTCCTCATACCTCTACTCTTGAAGATGTTCCTGATCATTAGGATGTTGTTTAAGTTTTTTCTTAGAATTCTCCTCTTTATGGCCATGCACTTCCTATTCTAGGGATGCAATTCAGTCCCTAGTCTCTTACATGGTTACAAGGATTTGATCCAACTTCACAACTTGTTCAAATGCAAATTTTTTTGGACCAATAGGGGATTCGGTATTCAAAGTACCCCCACCTCCTAGTCTAGCATGCACCATTATTCTTCTTGGTTATTAGCATAATAAGTTTGTGTTAGTGGACACATTAAGTCATATAGTTTGAGCCTCGACTCTAATACCATAATGTAACAACCCCAAAGGGTTTTACCAAAATATTGCATTATTTTAAAAAAATACACATAATCAACATATAGATTTCACCATGAGAAATCCAATCTAGTGATCTTTAACTAATTGTATTAATTTAGTTAACCATCAAGGATATAGTTATTCCACTTAACTAAAGATCACCATGAACAGATAAAGAAATCATGAACAATACTAAATAACTATAAATACTGCATCTCAATATAAACTAAATAGTATAAATTTAGCCATGGCTGATACAACATTACAGCCACTATTGTAGAAGTATAATGAATAAATATTATAATTTTTAGTAATACATAAAATATTACAAATGATAAAACATGATACAAAGCTCTTTTGAGCAGAGTCTCCACGGTTCAAGAGTCTCCACAACTCAAGTATCAATATGTAATCTCAAGTATAGTAATCTAATTAGAAGGGAGAGCATCATCTAAACACTTTTTCACACCAACCACAAACCATGGATCCCTTGTAATATCTCCCAAATAATGGGATGGATCTCCCTTCATAGATGGGTAGATAATGATAGTGCAAGAATCTTGAATAATTAGTGTAGGAATCCAAAATAACAAACCAAAAATTGTGTGTTAAATATATCTAATACATAATGTGTACCATAAAGAAATATTTTTTAATACGATATCACACAAATATAAATATTATATTAACATATGAAATGAAAACATTTATCAAGCATTACTTTGGCCAAAGTTTTTAATAATAAATGATCTCTAGGATTAGTCAAATTCATACACATCACTTGATCAAATTACCCCTTATCTTGCATTGATGGTGTTAATTAATCAAGTGGAATCTATCCACTGCTTAATTAGGATCATGACTATGAGATTTGATGAAATAAATAATAATATATATATAAAAATTAATAGATTCATTCTTAATATTTTATTTTAGCTAATCATAATTATGCTAAGTACAAAAATATCACAAACATTCATTCAGTTTGTCAAATGAAGTGAAATGAATCCATATATCTAATTTACTAGAAATAATAAACAAAATCCAAAAATAGTCCTCAATATAACATACCATCTGGGTAATGATTATCTAGACCTTCAGTTGCTTAGCCACTAAGTAACTTATAATATCATTTCTCCATGAAATGATATTATAAACCTACCTAAATAATTTTTTCATATTCCGTATATAACAACAGCCAGTCTACAACATACAATCATGTTTTGTATTTACACTCATAAATACATTGAATACTTTATATTTAAACACTCTAATGCTTTTATACTAACTAAATAATACAAGCATTAATTATTCATTTTTATAATAATAATTATTATTATAACACAATTGTATGTAATAATACATACAATTATATATTAATGCATACATACAAACATATTATACATATTTTTTATAGAGTATACTACTAAGATGATATTCACTGTCATTCGCCTTAGAATATATTGTATACACAAGGTATACAGTCAATTCATAAATAAAGTCTCCATAACCTTTTTCATTAAACTTAGAAATTCATATGCCCATGGTAAATAAATACCCATGATTCAATAAATCAAACTTAGTTACTCCATTATTCATCAAAACTATTTAACTATTTAAATCCAAACAATCACTTAAGTTTGTCAATTAAATATAGTTCAAATGAGCAAATAGAAGAAACATATATGCCTTTACCCTATTTGGGTATTAACAAAACAACAAATAACACACAGGTGAATACCTACTTGGTATCATTTGTATCATCTTAGTTTTGGCTAAATAAGATAACTACAACACAGAGCCAAATAAACAATATAATTATGCAAATGAACCCCTATACCCAGTCCCCCTATGGACTATGCAAACTTGTACACAATTCAATAATACATAACTGAATGCAGAGTTCATTAACAAAAAACTAAACTCTACCATGAATTCCTTACCAGTTTACTTGGTATACATGCTTGCATAAAATCAAATGCACATTCTATAGTCACATTACTCATCTACCCATACCTAAGTTACACTAGATGACTACACAAAACATTCCCAATTTAAACCATTGTGAGTAATACAAGATCTCATAACCCAGTTTTAGAGTTTAACTATAATTTAATCCCAATCCTTAAACTTTCATTTGAATCTAGTCCAAATAAAACCCATCGAAGCCATATCCTCCAATTATCCAAACAAATAACTTCATCATTTAAATGTAATACATACAGTCACATTAAAGTTTGACTAACAATTACAGTTATATATCTGTGTGTGTGTGTGTGTGTGTACAATCACATTTAAAGTTTGTCAATTCATCCAATAAGTGTATTGATATATATATATATATAATGAGTATATGTATTTATATGTAATAAAAAATAACTATATATACTCAGGTGTATATATATACATTATCCCTGTAAACCACATTCTTAACCTAAAAAGTTTGATTGGTTTAATAGTCTATTGATCATATAGACAAACATTCTTAAGTCTATGTTTTAAAATACCCAATAAAATATACAACAATTTGGTTCAAGACAAATAGCTCAAGTTGAATAACTACACACTACCCACAACAATAACCACTATGTATACAGTAAAACAGTCATGTATAGATATATGTTTAGGCATAATAACTACAATAAGTACCTCCCGAGTACAACATACTTTTATACTATAGTACCTTATGATATCCCATACTATCATAGGTTTCTAACTACATAACAACACATATTACAAACTTATAATTTTCAATACTTAACCGATCTATGCAGATAATAACAAGCAAACTATAAACAATTGTACCACCCAGGTATACTACATACAAGCATGCAACATAGAAACATGCATTCCAATGCACTATTATGCACTAATTGTAACATATAATAATACACATAATATGTAAAGCACATGAGTATTCCACACTGAATACATGTGTTTAACAATATTTTATATTATTATTTGAGAGTCAGTTAATTCATAAACCCATTATGACTTTACACCCTACCGACTCACTAGTTCTAAAATATTGTTTTGAGGATTATAATTCCTGATTATTATTTAACTTAAGGATTTAAATAATTATCTAATGAATTACAGGTGCAATCCCTATATACCAGCAATTGCACATTCTATTGTGCACCACATGTAAGTATTCTAATGCAATTTCTAAACCACAGTTTAGTGTCTTAGTCGTAACTACTAAGCATAGAAAACAACTATTGAAGTAGTTATAAATATACGGATAACACTCTATGCAAATAATAGCTAGAAAAATTCAAACTTTATTTTCTTGAAACACAAGATATTTAGTTTAACAATTGGTTTACATTCAATCATTTGCTAAACTATTCCATTCAATTCTTTCACTTTTTAGTTAATATTTTTCTTGAGAATATTAACTTTAGAAAACTATGACAATTCTCCTAATTATACATGTAACTCAATGTCAAAATTTTTAAGATATGTTTCCATGTTTTAAGGAATCTAAAGCTTCTACAAGTTAAATCTACAATAAGAGGTAGTTATGTTTTACCCATGTAGACACTCAAAAACTACATATGATATTTTTAGATGTTGAAACGCTTGACCCTCATTCGACCTCGAGTCTAGTTGACCACCTAGTTAACCAAACTCATTTACTAACTTAAACATATCAAAACAATAACTCGACACCTTTAACTTAACCTTTTAAAACACCTTTCTTGAGAAAATTCCCTTAGACACTCAACCACCAACGGTTAGCCTAACAATCAATGATTAGCTTGATCATCGATGATTAGCCTAATCATTGATGATTAGCCTAATCATTGACGATTAGCCTGACCATCGATGGTTAGGTCATCAACCTATTTTAAATACACTTCTAGATATCTACAAGATAAGCATGACACAAATTACCAACTTCCCTTATGCATTGTCAACGAGCTTTAAAGCATCGCAAATGGCAACTTTATCCTCCATAAATTAGTAACTTTTTCCTATCTAATTAGCAACTTCATCCTATAAAAGGATAAGAGTAGGAGGTGAAAGGGATCCACATCCAAGCTATCAAATCTTCATACACATAGGTATCAAGCCTTCCTTTAGTAATTAAGTAGTAAAAATGAAGATTTGAACCTCTGTCTGAGTTGCTCTTGAGCCCCAAGTACTATCACTCTGGCCAAATTACTCCATACATACACCATCAACAATCTAGCAAGTTGTAAGTAACTTTGTACTTATTTCTTTGTTCTAATTTCATTTCTAACCCTCCTGACCTGATCAAACTTATCTCCTAGCTTCCCACCTCTAACTAGACCCATATTTAAATCCCTACCTGACTACTTATCCAATCTATAATTCCCTTTTTGATCATTTTCAAAAATATATAGGCAACTACCAACGATTAGCCCAATTTTTGAGGGTCACCTCAACTGTCGATGGTTACCTAACCAACGATGGTTAGGCCAACTGTTGACAGTTCACCCAACCATCGATGATCACTATGTCAAAATAATAACAAGTTATTTTCAGTCTCTCTACCTCAACCAAACACTACTTTCTACGTTATTGCATGTTCATAGAACCTTCCTTGATTTTTTGGACCTGACCCCAACTATCTTAGCATGAGTATTGACTTGCTTTTGTTACATTTAGTCATTTTCTTTAAACAACCATTTTACATTCTTCTTTTTGTATGCACTTAATTTCATGTTATTGAATGCAAGTATTCTTTCTTTTCATCTACATCAACTTAATTGTTATAAATAGTGGATTGACAACCTCTCAACAAACATACGCTTCTTAGATTTAGCTCACGCTAGGCAATCTACTCAACTATCTTGCTAACAACCCCTTTTGTAGTATCTTTATCTATAGGTTATTCCTTGCAAGCCAAAGAGGAGTTCCCATCATCATCTGGGTCATGCATGCATTTTTACCTGGTATTCCTTTACACATCCCTTTTACTAGTTTCTTACTTGCTTCTAAATTAAGAAATGAGAAAAAATTAAGAGAAATAACCCATTCAACTCCGTTTACACATTGTTATGGTTATCGAAATAGTAATGATTAAGAATCTAGTTCTATATTGCTACTCTCGTACTAGAGTTATTAATACATGTTTTATGCCTACCAGGAAATATATCTCTAATATCATTGTAATGTTAAGAGAAATAAAACTAGGAAGTTTATAATAAATTCTCGATTTATTTCATTATATAAATCAAGCTAGAAATACCTTCTGAGTCCTACTACAAGGATAGATAATTATAGATTTCTTCCAATATCTTTCCCTGCAAAAGGTATGTTTACCTATAGTTAGGTTTAAATGGAAACATTTAGCAGAAGTAATAATTTCTTAAGCTATTTAAATTTAGCTAATTTTTAGTCAACATTTTAAGCTTTATAGAATAGCATTCTATTTCCATCCATAAGTACAATTTACTTATGGGAATCTTACTAAGTTTCCAACTGATATTTTTTTTTTAATTTTCCTTTTATTCATTACACCTATTTAAATTCATATAAAGATTCCTTAATTCTCAATTAAGAATGGGGCAACTTTCCCCTAAATTGATTGCAATATAAATATTTTGCAATGAGAGACTAGAAATATTCTTGAATATGTATTGAGAGACTAATATGGTTACATATAATATGCTCTCATCGTATTAAGGATGAGAGGTACTAATAGTATTCACTTGCAAAATAATTACATTAGATAATAAGCTATAGATAAAATAGCGATTTAACATAGTTACATATAGACAATAGGCTATAAAATAGTGATTCAAAATAGTTACAAATTAGATAATATGTCCTTATCGTATTTTGAACTTCTTTTGCTTTCAATTTTTCTGAATTGAATATATAACATATAAATTGTTAGAGTCACTGTTTAAGATTGATTCATCGCCATACTTCTTGACTTTAAAAATTTACTCATCTATATATCTAGGCAACATTTAGGCAAAAATAATAATTTCTATTTGCAAAAAGAAGCCAGATTAACATAAAGTCGATGCCATAATCATAAAACTGCTCCTAAAAGGGGCTTTGACTATTCTATCAATTTTAGTCCATAGATTATTAAACAAATCCATATGATCTAAGTTTATGTGATAATTTAAACAAATATCTGGTGCATGTCAGATATACATATAACAAAATCCTGATTAGTAGGAGGGAACCAGCTTATGGGTATAGATTGATGCCATAAAGCAATATCTACTTAAATGCCCTTGAAGAAAATACATTCTCTTTTGTTTTTCAATCACGCATTCTCTACATCTATTATATTAAATCTTTTGTTTTTCAATCACACGTAGGTGAATCACTTTTACTGTTAACAACAAATGTTAGATACATGAAGCATTATTATAGTACAACAGACACACACACATACACACAAATATATAGCATAAAAAATGTATTAAACTTCTTTGGGTATTTCTCTAATTTTTGAAAACTTGCAATATATCTATTTATATTTAAGTTGTTATTTTATGTATGTTCAGATATATATTACTGTATATTAAATCATTATATTTATATTATACATATCGTTCACATATATATTGGCTTTATATATAGAGAGAGAGAGCCAATACTCATACCCAATACTTAGATTCCTATATTACTCACATATTATCTTTCAATGAGTTTGCTATTTTAGATAGTGATTGAATAGTATCATATAACAGATTACATATTACCCACAAACTTCACAAAAATTCAAGACACCACTTACCTCATAAGCTTCTCAAATTTGCATGGCACCATCTAGACAACTTTTACTCGGTTTAGTCCTTCTCTTCTTCAACGTTATGCACTTCTCATCTCTTCTTCCTCCATACCCAGACTCTCCTTCAATCTTTCTCTTAAATAGAAAAATAGATGCTAATTTCTTTCCAGATTTTTGTTTTTATTTTTATTTTTGCCAATTTTAAAATCTTTAATTCTTTTCCTATTTTTCTCATTTCTGCTAATTTTAATTTATTTCTCACTTTTTCTAATTTCAATGTTTTTCTCTTTTTCTTTTTTAAAAAATAATTCTCTTTTAATATATTAATATGAAATTCCAATTTCATATTAAAATTTTACATTTAATCATGCTTTAGCAATTTAAGGATAAAATATTTTTTTATTTAATCGATTAAAGACTAGGTTGAAGGGGCTCATTCCCTTTATAAGAGACCTCTGGAATTTTATGTTGTTTTGGTTACCGACAGCTAAAACCCCCTGCCACCAAACTTACACCAAGATTCAGCCAAAAAACTAAGGACCCAACAAAAAGAGATAAAATAAAACAAACTATTTTGATTCAAAATAAAAAACCAATTGTTGGGTCTCTTTACCATCACCTTTGTTATTCCTTTCTCTAGTACAGCTACCAATGAACTGATCTTTGTCTTCATCCTATCTTTTATGCTTAAGGTTGGAAGACTAAATCTCCACTTTTTCCTCTAGAACTCAGTCGACTTCCTCCTCTCTACTGCTATGAGTTGACTTGTTACCCTATGGTGTGTGAACTGAATGATCCTCGCCCAAATTAAAGACAATCATTTCTTGATTCAGGAACCCTTTTAACTTGTCCAACTCATCCTCAATTTCGCTATACATGAGCTTCTAGATAGAGATTTTTGTGTGTAGCTTCTGAAGGGAATTCACAATCTCCACCTTGTCATTGTATGTGGGAACCCCTCTACCTTTGTTGCCTAACATATGGACAAAGACTAGATTCCCCATATACAGTTTAGGCTCTTCTTACACCTGATCAACAGAGTCCCCAGCATTCTATTCCTCCCAATCATTCTCAAAATCTGACGCGATAGAATGATCTTCCCCTTCTTTGGTGTTTTCTTTCTCACTGGGGATATTGATTGCCTCAATGACAATCTTAAGCCACTATGGCTCCCCCCACTTTATCAATAGTAAGCTTAAGCCTTGGTAATTTAAATCAACTGACGGATTTCTCTTAAAATTCAACACCGAGGCCTCCAAAGATTATAACAAAAAAACAAAATGTTGATTGTATATCTTTTGAAATGATTCAAATTAATGAAGATGGGAAAAAATAATAGTGTGTTTACCTTCTAAGGATATATACCTCATAATTTGGTGGTAAACTTCAAGACATTTCCTTGGCAGTTTCGACCTCATGAAACCCTTATGAGTCAAAATTTTAGGTTTCTTTTTTTCCTTTTTGAAAAAAATGCCCACAAACTCCTCCTTTATCTTCTTGTCCTTGAAGGCTTTGACACCATTGTAGTCTATCCTGGTGGTTTTGCCAATGAGTTCCTTTGTGATCAAGATTTTCAAGCCATGCATCTAGACTTCATGGTCTTTCCAAATACTAGTGAAGTCCCTAGAGAGCCCTGTGTCATGCCCAACAAGACGTTCCATGAATAAAGCCAAAATGCCTTTGACCATTTTACGCCACATATATTTATTTTACTTGACGTCAGAGTAAGAAATAGGTTCAAAATGATCTCTATCCCTGCCCATTTTGTGAAATCGTAGACCTCTACCATACACTACACTATCCAAGTACTTAGGGAAAGAGATGGATAGATTATGGAAGGGAGAGCCCAAATAGAACATTTAAAGTGAGCCTAGAAAGACCCAAATGTGCAAGGCCATAATGATAATACCCTTGCACATATTAAACACAATACTCCCATTCTAGATTTATGTCATCATTAAATAAACCATCGTGACCAAGCAGAGTGTGTCTTTTTTCTATATTTCAATAATTGGGATGACATCATATGGAAATTCACTCTCGTGCCAACTAGTGAAATCACTCCTTTGGACCCCAAGGTTGGCCATATAATTGGCACACCTATTACCCTCCCTATAGACATGTACTATGGAGACCCCTTTGAAATGGGTCAACAATTTTTTTGCATCATCAATGATCCTATAAATATTCTAGGAAGAGAGGGAAAGGTATTTCAAACAATTAATAATGTTCAGTGAGTCACCTTTAATTTGGAGGAATTCCATACCAAGGTTTACCACCAGTTTGATGCCCCAAAATGTCACTTTAGCTTTTGAGACATAATTTGTTTGGATCCCCAATGGGCTCGCATAAGCTACTCTGATATTCTTAGAAGAATCCCTGATCACCCCTCCTACTCCAGTTAGGCCTAGGTTCCCTTTCGTAGCCATATTGAAGTTTAGCTTAAACCAAGAAGGAGGGGGATGCTTCCATTTGAATTTAGACCTATTGACCCCCTTCACTTCAGATTTGTTATGAATGACAAGGTTGAGGTGATTTAAAGTATAGGAAAGAATAGGGGAGCTAGGTTAGTCAAAGGAGGAAGCAAAAGAAGACCAATTTTCATGAATAAAGTCCAAGATTATCTTAGAGGTGGAGGGAGGATTGGACTTGTAGTTCTAAAAAATACACAAATTCCTAGCTTTTTAGATGCCCCCAAAAAAGTGGGAAAGATCTAGATTCCACCAAAATTATAACAAAGGAGAATCCCATGGTGGCTTCCATTGAGTAATCAGGTCCTTAACGGATCTAGGGGGAACCCAAGAAAATTTATACTTGCTAAAGAAAAGCTAAAAAATGGAAGAAGCAAAGAAATAAGAAAAGAACAAATGTTTGATAGATTTAGCTTCCCATCTACAAAGAGCACACCTATTAGGAAAAGGAATGCCCCTTCACACCAGATTGTCCACAGTTAAAATCTTGTTTTGAGCCACCAACCAGAAGAAAAAATTGATTTTGGGGATGAGTTTTTTTACCCAAAGATCATTCTAGTTATCATCAACTTTTGCCTGATCCCAAAGGGAGACATAACCAAATTTGATAGAGTAGAGATCATCAGGATCATGTTTCCAAATAAGAGCATCCTCCTTCAAGAATAATTTGATATGAATGAATTGGAGGGAAAAATTTAAATCATGCAAAAGATGAGCTTATTTCTAGTTCATATCATATTTTATGAGAAGTTTCCTCTTCTTTCTTCCGTTAATGTCCTCCCAATAATTTGACACCTTATGGCTAAAGGTCTCTTTGAAGAAGGATATCAGTTCTAAGTCTTGAAAGGAGGAGGCCAGAGGGGAGTTGATACAGGGATCTTTCCATAAGCCCACTTTATTACCCCTGCCAACATTCCATTTGAGACCTTTGTTGATGAGATCCTTACCAGCTTTCAAAGCTTTCCAAAATGTAGAGCCATTGTTTGGACCACTTTCCAAAAATAATAAATGGCCTTCCACAGAGTTTAAGTATTTGGCCTTTATAAGCTTGGTCCATTGGTTATTTTCATTGATCACCTTCCATCCTTCCTTTGCCAAAAGAGCTTGGTTCATAGATCTAACCCTTATTAACCCCATCCCTCCTTTCAAAGTAGGGAGACAAGTTTTATTCCACGAGATGAGCAAAAAATTGAATCTCTCCTCAGATCCTCTCCAAAGGAAGTTCTTATAGATATTCTCAATTTGATTAGCAATCTTGCTAGGGATGACAAATAAAGACATGAAATATACTAGGATGCTTTAAAGTGAGCTCTTCAAAAGTTAAAATTTTCTAGCTTGGGACAACAAATTCCCTTTCCATCGTGATAATTTTCATTAAGTTTTGTCAGGGAGGGGGTTTCAGAATTCCAATTTCATGGGACCCATAAAGAGAGGAGTACCTAGATAAGAAGAAGGGAGATTTTTGATGACACAGCCTAAAATCTTGGAAATTTTGACTTGAAGAATGAGTGGGGTATTGATGAAAAAAAGGGAACTTTTGTGGAAGTTAACGCTTTGACCATAAACTGCTTCATAGATTTCAAGAATTTTTCTGAAACACCTTGCTTCAGTAACTGAGGATTTACTCATCATCAGTGTGTTATCCAAAAATTATTGATGGGTGACTGGGTTGGTATTAAGAGCAACTATGATGCCTTTGATAATGTTTGAAGTTTTCACCTTGACAATAAGCCTACTCAACGTTTCATCTAGAATGATGAACAAGTACAGAGAAAGAGGATCTCCTTGTCTAAGCCCTCTTCCTGCCAAAAAAAACCCCTAAGAACTCCATTAATAATGACATAAAATAAGGGGGTAGTTATGCAGGAGGTAATCAAATTTTTGATGGATTGATTGAAGTCAAATTTGAGCAGGATTTTATCGAGAAACTACCAAGAGTCCTTGTTATAGGCCTTGTTCATGTCAAGCTTGAGGAACATACCTTGTCAGTTGGATTAAGAAATCGAGTGGATGGTTTTGTGGGCTATGATGATTTCATTTGAGATTTGTCTTCTAAAAATGAAAGCTCCATGTTAATCAAAAATCATTTTATCTAATAGAATTTGGATTTTTAGAGAAAGCCCTTTAGTGTAGATTTTAAAGAATGTTGAACACAAGCTAATGGGTCTGAAATCTATCATTTGAGAGGCCCCCTGATTCTTAAGAATGAACATAAAGAAGGTATTATTGAAGTCTTGGAGCGGGGTGCCAGCTTTGAAGAACTCCACTATAGCCAAGTAGACTTTGTTATGAATTATATCCCAAAAAACCTAAAAGAAGAAAGGTGGGAAACCATCAAGACCTAGGGATTTACCCCCTTACAGAGATAACACTATATCCCTAATCTCCTCATCTGAAGGGGGAGAGAGAATAGAGGCATTATCTTCCTGGGAGATTACCCTATCAATAAGGTTGACCACTTGATCCTCCATGTCCTCATCTTGGGGGGGAATAAAAGCAAGTAGAGATTTGTAGAAGTTGACAATTTGGGATTCAATATCTTTGTCCTTCCTGAACTAGGTGCCATCCTCCCCTTCGATTTATATAATGAGATTGTACTGATGATTCCTAGATGCTGAGGTGTGGAAGTATTTAGTATTTTTGTCACCCTCCTTTAACCAATTCTTCCTGGATTTCTACCTCCAGTAAGTTTCTTCCTTGGCTTCCAAATTGTGGAAACTACATAGAAGTTCCTTTCCTTTGAATTGAAGATCAAGGAAAGGGCCCAAAATAAAAATTTCCAATTTGTTTATATGGATTTCCCCCTCAATATCATTATTTTGGTGGAAAATATTATCGAAAACTTTTTTGTTCCAAATCTTGAGATTGTTCTTGACATGTCTAAGCTTCATGGCCAGGATATACATGGTTGAACCTTGAACCAGGAATTTCCACCATTCTTTCAAAGAATCTTCCAAAGACTAGTTTGAGAGCCATATTTTTCCAAATCTAAAGGGTGTAGCCTTAGCTTTTGACATATTATCACTTTGGAATACAAGCAGAGCATGATCAGCCCTGATTCTTGGTAGGGACGAGAGGGAGCTCGTGGAATTATGGATCTAATTAAGAGAAATAAAAAATCTATCCAGTCTAACTTGGATAAGATTATCCCCTAGCCTTCGATTTGACCAAGTGAACTAATTTCCTTTTAAATCCACATTAATAAGACTTGCATTAATGATAAAC